>JAECXF010000033.1:2135000-2147689 GCA_018151655.1 Drosophila bocqueti
GTGGCACCCCTGTATAGCTTACCCGCTAAAAAACTAACCCTGTACGGCTGACCTGCAATCTCCGCTCAACAATCAACAATAAAACTCAATCAATGCTTGAGCACTGAACTCTGGCACCGCAATGAACTTGGGGAGTTGTCCGCCCCCTGTCATTAAGGAATTTCCATATATGCGACACATGCAACGCTGCCTTGCCAGAATCGCCTCACCAGGAGCTCCAACTCCCTGTCCGCCCCACCGACGACACGTGGCGCCGGGCAATTGCACGCGGAGCTGGGACTGGACATAAAAGGACGTTCAAAATTGGGCAGCTAAGGCGATGAGGGCGTGGCAATTAGTCGCGGGAAAATCCATCCAAATGCGAGTTAATAACCACCAGCAATCGTTGGTTGGCACAGAGGTGGTTCCCACACTAAAAACTAGGAATAGTAATCGTTATAATAATCCCCCCGCCGAGAGAGAGTGGCTGGCTGGTGCCATTATAAGGATATTACGAGCATTATGTTTGTTTATTCCGAGGACGGTGCCATACCGTGAAATCACTGAACCGCAACGGGACAACGGGGAAGTTAGCCACCCCTAAACTAACCCCTAGTCACTAGTCTCAACCCGCTAGTCACTAAGGGCTAGTAAGTACAGCCTGCCCGCTCCAGCCCCAAATCAATCATTTACATAATCGAGGTGCCCGCCGCGTCAGGATTTCACGCGCTTTTCCTTCTGAAATGGACAACTTGCGTGTTTTTAATTGTTTTCTTATTTCTTTTTTTTTCTCTCTTTTTTGGGTGGTTCGAGTGTTGGAACATATTTTCAAATGCAATTGCCTGGCATTACCCAGCATTACCAAGCTGTAATGACTGCCAAGGCGTAGTGGCAATTTGTCATATTACACAGATAAGTTGGCGCCTGCCTTGGGCTTGGCAGGAGGAGGAACCCAACTCTAGTTCAGTTATAGAGGCGGACTTCCTACCAATCGATTCCTAATGAGCTCAAGCATTATTGAATATTTGTATTGCCCAATCCCTAATGAGTTCGGGGGAAATTATAGGGCGGCAAGGCAAAGCAGATATATTCAAATGTCACAGTCGGATCCAATCTGTATTTGTAGTGTGTATTTTTGAGGTGAACTTAGTTGGCTAATTCAGAACAAGGTTAGGCTCTTTCTTTTATAAATCTTTGGAAATATCATGCTTGGAATTTATGGAAATTTGAGTACAAGTCAATGTAAACCAAAACGTCTATTCTCTGATACTTTTTAACCTTTTTACCCATTAAACTGCAATCAGAATAAATTCTCCATACACTTTTTACATTATTTGTCACACATTTCCACCCAAAAACTGCTTTTACTTTCACACAAACTCTATCCCTTTAGTTTATTTTTTTGGTAAAACCATTAGCACTATTCCTTAGATGTCATTATTGGGCCTTTTTCTCCCCCAAAAACCGTATCCATACCTAACCCCATATAGTGCTTTTGAGCCCAAAAAGTCTGTTAGCAACAAATGTACAACAAACGAAAAAATTCGAAACAACAAAAAAATCGAATCGAAAAGCAAATGCTGCCCATTAACAATAAAATACACAGCAAAAAACACCGAGGGGGTGGCATAATATACTGCGTCGAGGGCAGAGTGACGAGGGGGCAAGGATAAAAACAAGGCAGAAATTCGTTTTTTATGTACCGCGAGTTTTTTTTATAGTTGGCTGTTTCTGATGTCGGTGGCACGTTATCAACAATCTCGTTTTACCAAATAACGCAAAGTGCGCGTCATGGCATGGGAACACAGTGAGAAATGGGAGCACCAGAATAAGGGATATTATTATTTTTATTTGTAAAGTTTTATTTTAATAAATTTGTCTATCTATATTATTACATTTTTTAAAATTATTTTTAGAGCCTAATATTTAATATCTAGGTGTCGAATTTTGAAGAAGTTTAAAGCGTATATTAGTCAATATTTTTACAACTTTGGAGCTTTGAACTCGATCTTTAAAAATAATGTAAATAAGCCTTATTATTTAATAAGTTCAGGAGAAACGAGTTTTGAATACAAACAGGTAGAAGATCGTATTGATCTTAATCAATACATTGCACTTTTGTTTGAAACTACTTTTAATATAACAAAATTATATCGGTAAGAAACTAAGATCAAATTGTTCGGAGAAATATAAATCGTACTTTCCCACAGGGTTCACTATATATTTAAATTGACATTTCGATAGTTTATTAGATAAAAATAAAAATAAAAAACGTTTAACGTAGTATTTTTCAGATATAAAATGAAATTATATAAAATACGTTTTACCTATAGATAGATCCCTTCGAGTGGCTAAAGTTGATGAGCATTTTCCTAGATCACCTATGGGAAGGACTTTAATACATTTTAAAGCATTCATCGAGAGACGGCGAATTATTTGTGGTCATCCTAATTATGGCACAGTGTATTCTTGTGTTGGCGTTTGCCTGTGACTCCTGCCAACACTGCTCCTGTTGTGTCCTGGTGTTGGTGCTGGTGCTGGTGTTGCTGGCGGGTAGCACACGCTATAGTTCGTTTACGGAATAGCTCAAACTGCAACAAAGAGCGGAGGAGGGAGTGGTCGTGGTCGTGGCTGTGGCAGTGGCAGTGGTAGTGGTGCCCGAGAGAAGGTCTAGAAGGCTAGGGCTAGGTGGAAATTGGTAGGAACACTCTGCTGCGCCGCGTTTATATTTTATATTCCACTCGATTTCGGTGGTTGCTGGTGGTTGGCCAAAGACGGTGGCAGCCGTTCAGGCCCGATGACGACAGCAGGGGCAGGACGGGCATAGCACACAGGGACCTGGGACTGGAACTGAGACTGGACAGGAACCGGGGACCGGGAACGGAACCTACCCTCGGACGCTCTCTCTTTCGCGGGCGGCAGCGGCGGCGGTGCTCCCTCTCTGTCGCACAGCGCCAGGTGCGGCTGTGTGTGTTGTGGTGTGCGTTTCCTCGCGCTCGAGCTCGTTTTTTCTGCTTTAAAGTTTTGTGTGGTAGCAAATAAAATTTTAGTTAGTCACATGCCGTCGCCAAGGATACGCCGTTCAGTTATTTGTTGTGCTCCGTTGTTCCTGGCAACCCGAACCTCCGAGCCGAGCCTCGCAGGACCTGTGTGCCGTGTGCGGCGAATTTGAATGCTAGTTGCTAGCGGCTTTCGAATCTAGAGTGCCAGGCGCGACAGGGACGGCAGCACTAGCACCTGTCTAGATCTAGACAAATTTTTATATACACTCTCTCCTATATTATCCGGCCGGTAGGCGGCCGGGCAGCGCAGCCAGCGGCGGCGTCGACGTCGGCTCACCTTACATAGCCGCAAATTCAAATTTGAACTTCAGTCAAGTGTCAAAGCTCAAAGGATTAGCATGTCCTTGCGGGCTGCAGCATGTGTGAAGCGGTAGTGAAGCAGAGAAACAACCATACACAGATCCCAAATGCCAAAATCTGAACCAAGCTAAGCCAAAGGATCAAACCGATAAACTAAAATATTACGCTCGAGTTTTGGAGAGCAGAAATCAGAGACCCAAGGTAAGCGATCATCGCAGATCTTCTGCTCAGATTTGAGTGTGCTTGGTCTTCAGTATCCCTGAGTCCTTAAATCCCTACCCTCTTTGAGTCTTGGCACTGGGAGAATTCACAGTTGACTTTCAATATTCTGTGGTTCTGCGGGTGCCAAAATTTAAGCAGGGGGCAGGACTTCATCTTACACAAAATTGTTTAGAGAAAACGGAATCAAAGGTTGATTAAAGGAAATTTCAATTGGGTTTGAAATACAGCATACAACATTTTAAAGGATTTCTGGAAAGAAAATAATCATAATGAATCATCTCCACAACAAGGATCAAAAAAGCACACCTTTTATTTATTCCTTAAAATTTAATTAGAACTTTACCTCTTTTTAAATAAACTTTGAATATATTTCCTGACCAAAGTTCCTATTGAAATAAATTAATTTTACGAACGACAGAAAAGATACCAATTTATTATCCGTTTAAGTTCAAACATATACAGTATTCTTAATCTGATCTCATCTAGAATTCAGGCTCTAAATGTTCTCCCTAAAATAGCCAAGAGCCCTTAAAGCTACTTCAGCTTTACTTTCTCGGAAATCCTTATCAAATCACAGCCATCGCAATATTACTCATACGCCTCCCATTACCAATCCCGCCGCTAACGTCACGATGTCGTTGTGAGTCCTGCGCGTTTATTTTCAGTTCTAGAATCCAATGCGCAGTACCAACCAAACAAAATTAATTTCTGGCCAACACGCACACGGGGAATACACGGAACTATTAATTGGGGCTAGGCTAAAATTGTGAAACAGTTAAAAATATAATATTCCAGGAGTGAAACCTAATCGCTGGCCAAACTCGCGAGACATTGAACCTTTGGGATCAAATGTGTGTAGTCCTTACCCCAGTCCGAGTTCCATAAATGTGTAATAAGGGCTGGGGGCGTTCGTCCACCCCCTCCCCGACACAAAACAATTAAGTGCAGTGCGGGTGTGGGTGGGGGAGGCACAGAGCCCAGTAATTGGCCTCGCCGAAGGAAATTTACATTTGAACTTATCTTGATTGGAAATTACATTTTTAAATGAATGTTGGTTGGCATGTCCAGGTGTCCAGCGTAATCAAAGGCAGGACAGGGCACACACACAAACACACACTGAAGGATATTTGCCGACAGGACTGAGTGGTCTGGGTGGTGGCAGATGGAAATCCTTTTGCAAATTGCCCTACTCACAACTCATTTCTCTAATAGACCAACTCGGGAGGCGTGGCCCATAGCTCAGGCACCTGTCCGGAGAGCAACTAAATATTTGATGAGGGAATTCTTGAAATTTCTCTAGATTCCATTTCAATTTCAGTTGCAGGGCCTTTAGGGATCAAACTAGCTTGAGGGTTTTTTTTTTAAATTTACCTTTGTTCATTAACTGAATTGTCTTAATGAGATTTTAGGGTTTTAAAAATTGATTAATATAGGAAATACGTCGAAATAGAAGAAAGTTTTTATTTTCAGCTTGTACTTAATTTATAGATCTCTTGATGAATTTTTTTTTTAACTAAGACTTAACCTTTTTAATCAGTATTTGCTGGGGAAACAGTACAATTTTACATTAATTTAGAAAATAAGTAAGTGATTAAACTGACGAAAACGAACTCTCTAAATTTATAAAAACAAAAAGAGCCTTAATCAATTGATGAATGTTTTCCAGAAAACAAAACAACCAATATTTTTATAGAAAATCAACGAATCATTTTGTGTTTCTTATTTTTAAAAAATTTTAAACAAGCTTCAACATTTTCATACATTTTTCCAAACCTCAAGGAAAGCGTTCTACTTAACTCATGTAGAGATCCTGCACATATTCTCGGTAGTTTTCTACACAAAATTATTTCTGCACTTCCCCCCCTCAGCAATCTATATAATTTAAGCTTCTTCGCTGCACTTTCCGGCGGCATAAATTAGCATTAATTCATAAGTCAGTCGGGCCACCAATTGCAACGAAAAAAGGAAAATATACCCAGAGGTAAAATTGAACTAGAAAGGAAAATGTTTTTCGGCTGCAAAACAGAATTTGCATACAAACTGCAGGGTCCGGGCAACGCCCCCCGAACAACAAATTAAGGGGCGGCTCGGGGGGATCGAAAATGGACGGGTGGGGAAAAGTAGGCCTCTTTCAGGAGGGGAGGATAGTGCGACAGGCTAAACGTCGGCAATGTTCCTGAATAATGGCACACCGGCGCCGGCTGACGTTCGTAGGCAATTTTCTAGGCATCTAGATGGGGTTGCGTCGTCCTGTCTGCGGGATATGCGAGGTGCAACCGTTTACTATATGCCAGTGCCATGTACTATATATAGTATGTATATATGTATTTGAGCATGTGATGTGTGTGTGGCAAGAGGTCCTGCATAATTTATTTAATCGCGGGCAGAAAATCTAAATTGATCGTTAAGCGTAGGCGAACGAACGAACAACCAGCTGAACCAACAAAATGTCTAACAAGGATATTGCATGTTCACTTTATATTCTATATATGTTTTCAATTTTTTTTCTTTCTTGCAGTTGCCAATTAGCGAGAGAGGTTTTACCTCCGATACGAATACGGAATAAGGAACATGGCGCCGCAACAGCAGAACTCGACATTCATCGATGATAATCTGGACAGCTGTCCATCGCTATTGAATCTACCCGAAAGCCCCATTCTGCCCACCCGTCGTCGATGTCAAAATCAAGACACCAGCAGCGACAACAACAAAAATAATAATAATAATAATAATAATAACAATAATAAGCGGACTGCATTCGAGGAGCCAGTGCCTAATCCCGTGGCATGCAAAAATAAACACGGCAGGGAAAACGGAAACGCTGGCCAGGCCAGTCGTCGCCATCGCTCCATTTCCCTCTACGGCGTTAATAGCACTGTGGTAAGTGGCACCTCACACCATGCCTCACCTCCTGCCACCAACCCTGCACCCCTTTCACCTTACAATTGCCACCTGCCACCCTACTCCCTGCATTTCGGTTGCGGCGGCTTTTCCGCTGAAATCAAACAAATCATCTAATTGGGTGGGCAGAGGCACCAGCACCGGCACCGGCTCTGGGCGTTAGTCATATGTATGCACAAACAGGGAAACTAGCAGGTAACCTGCTACCGGGCACTGTACTTTCCACGGAAAACTGAAGGAAAAGGGAGGCAAATGCGGGCTAAGTGTGCGTTGATTGCATAAGAAATCGCTGGAAACTTTCAATTGTAGGGGAAGACTGAATTTTAATGCCTTCAACGAAACAGGGTTCTTATAACAATTATGGCTATTAAAAGTTAAGACCATATGGTAGGCTTTTTTAATCTAAAACGAGTAAGAACTGTGCTATACGAGGAAGATACATATAAGGTTCTTCCCAATTTAATTATTTTAGATATATGAATAATATTTTAGGAATAAAACTATTGATTTTCAATTAAAACGTATTTTAAAAGTAACCAGACTTACAACAAGATTCTCTGAAATCTGGCAATCCTGACAGAATAGATACGTTATATAAGCGAAAGGATTATTTTGTAATTGTATATTTTTAAGCTGATGATCCTTAGGACTCTATAAACCCTTTTCATTTATATAAGCTTTTGAAGGATCAGAAGAAATTACCAATTTAAATATATAGACAAAGAGGGGTAAACTTTATTCCTACAGTGTGTCGCAACCCTGCCTAACGATCTCCGTTCTTCCCCGTTTTTGTATTTTCGCACAGGAACAGGGCCACAAGGAAATCCCCATATGGATGGACGATGGCGAGCCGCGTTACGTATCAGGAGTGACGAATAAAACGACTTGCGATGACATAATCAAGGCCCTGATTGATGACGAAGTGAACAATGGAAAAGACGACAGCGGGAATTACTGCGGCAATAATCCAAAAGGTAAGTCAATAATTTATTTTTACAGCCGATCCTGTCGTGACTGCTCGTTTTCCTCCTCTTCTATACATCACAATTTGGCTTTTTATTTATTTATGCTTCTTATTTACAATTACACTTTTGTTTCTTATTTTTTTCTTATTTCATTTTCGGCCCGCTTTCCTTTTTCGTTTCGGCTTTTTCCGTATGGCGGAAAAACAAGATGGCGGCCAGAGGACTTCGGCGGTAGCAGCATCGCGTGACTACGGCGATTACATTATAACGGAAAGTTGGGGCGGCGTTGAGCGGAGCTACGATGGCAACATGGCCATTTTGCCCGTTTGGCGCGCTTGGAGCCGTGTACACAATGAGGTAATGGAAATAATCGGGGACCGGGGGAATCCCACCTGGCGTGCAGAAAAAAAAGAGAGAGAGAGGGCCAAAAAAAAAGTCTACAGTGATTGCATAATAAGCGCTTTTTTTCTGGCGCCACACGCAAGCCAGAAATGTGAAATTCATGTCGTTCTCGAAACCCATTCCTCCTCCTTCGAGTCACACCCCCGCGTGTGTATTTACCAACCGTACTCGCATTTGGCTTATGCTCTCCTCTGCCTTTTCGTATTCCCGTATTTATTTGTTTATGACGCACCAAATGAAATCAATTTGCCTATATTGATTTTTGTATTAAAGTTCATGTTTTCGTTCTTGGCTTAATTATGTTGTAAATTTTTTATGATCCCCGCCATTAGCAGGAGAATTAATGCTTTCCGTTTGTTCTTTGGCGACAAGTTTGGCTTCCAAATATTCCTAATTGTTATTTAATGATCGTATATAGTTAATGGACGAGAAAGAGTTGTGTAAATGAGGTCAGGCCTTAGCAGGAATTTATTGAAAGATTAAGCTATGTATATTTAAATACTTTTATGTATCCATTCCCTGGATGGGATTTATCTATAAAGTCGTATAAATAAATTTGAGTAATTACACCGTAGAATATCCTTTAAAAGTCCTGAGGTCCAAAGCAGACAGTATTGCTAGTTTAGAGCTCATCCTCTGGCTCCTCGACCTCGTCGTCGTTCTCATCCTCGTTCTCGTTCTCCGTGAGAATGGTGCGAATCTTCATCAGCAGCTCCTTCTTGACCGCATCAGGGACAAGGGTGCGGGCCTTGGGCGTCACCTCCGACACAAGCTGTTCCACGGTGAAGCCATTGTTGGAGCCCTTCTCCACCAGAATCGTGCGGCACAGCAGACTCACCTCGTCCCGCCAGCCGCACTCCGTAAGCCGGCTGCACAACAAGTCCTTGATCTTTGAGCGGTCGCCAGTCAGCATAGTGAATTGGTCCACAGCATTGGAGACGGTCATGCTGGCGGCGAGGGCTGGAGTAGAGCTGGATTGCCCAGGAAAAAATTAATTATAAATAAATGTGGTTGAGGCTTGAGTGTTATACTTGTTCATATATTATTCAGGAAGTTCTTTTTGAAAGCTACTAGAACTTAGTTCTCATTGGGTCAGTTTTGGATTGGGCAGTTTTGGATTTATTTCAGCTTGAGCTGGAATGATTATATCCACAAAGCTAGCTTTTCCTGGCTGTCTCAGTGGGAAATTATTTTTCAAGTCCCATGTCTAGTGCTTAAAATCTTATTTTTGAAAAAAGAGTTGCCTATATTTTTTATTTTTAAACGTTTTTGATTACTTAAGATATATTTGAATGATTTATTCAACACCATTGACATTTATTAACCAATAACACTTTACAATATATTTAATTTATTCCTCAACTTATCCTATTTAATTACAGCTCCGCATATCCCTAAAGCATCGCGATAATTTCAAAGATCCCCGGACAATGCAATTAGTACCCCATTCGCAGCCGCACTCCAGTTTTTCCATGATCAAATGGCTCAAGAAGCTGCTTCATCTCAACAAAAGCAAAAAGAATATGACAAAACCTCCCAAGACGCCTCCCAAAGTGCTCAATAAATTTAAGGATAAACAGCAAACCGTGTCAAATGAACTCGTTTTGGTTATAATGCCTGATCAACTCTATAAGGGCACAGAAAACGCAGCCAAGGCCAAGCTGTATAAGCTGGCCGAGAATCGAGTGTCCAAGCAGCGACATCGAAGGCGCAGCCGTCACGAGCCAACCAAGGTATCAGTGGAAACCTTCCTGACGGCCATTCCCAGCGAGAGCAACAATAATAATTATAATATTAACAACAATTGCATCAGGAGGCGGAAGGATAAGCCGTTGCGCAACAGTGTTCGCAATAGGTTGGCCTCCCTTCACGTCGACATGAACGTTCGCTATGAACGGGAGTACGCACTGACCCGTCAGCTATCGGAAAAGTGCCGGTTATACCGATTGCAGAACGAACGGTACAAGGGGCCGGAAATGGAGGTATCGGTGGGACAGCTTCAGCAAAACATCGAAGCCTATGCCGAGGACATCATAAAAACGGAACACGAGCTCCTTGAACTGAAAAATGAAATCCGACACGATATTTCATTGATCAATAATTTGAAACGTCTGACCTTGGAGGAAAATGAAGCGGATGGGGTGGAAAAGCCAAAATTACCAAAACCATCACAAGAAATTACACCTCAAGTTGCTAAAAATACGCAGGAAATGCAGTTTGTTGATAATATTTACGAGTTTTGCGATAACAATGCCAGTATGTTGGTTTAGTTGTCAAAATGTAGTTGTATTCTGTTACGTTTTCTACCAAATAAAATAATAGTTTTATACGTCTTTAAAAAAAACCCGTACATTTTTTAGCAATGGGTATTTTAATTTTCTGGGTGTTCCATTTTTATATAAAGACCGCGCGTTATGTTATGGAAGTTACGGCATCAATTCTTAAAATAATATTGTTATAATTTACATACAAATCCCAAATTAGAGAAAACATTTTGAAGAAAATTTATAAATCTTCTACATTAAATTCAATTTTAACTCCTTCAAACTACTCCGTTTAAATTATTGACGATTTGGAATAAACATTTTTGTAAGATTAAAACTTTGCCAGGGGTTTTAATCTATGGATGTGGTTGCCATGAAATTTACGTCAAGTTTTGTATTTTGAAATACCCAAATAATATTTATGTGGCAGTGCTGTGGCAATTCGGATAAAGGGGACGAAGTTCACCGGGTCAGCTAGTATTTTCATAAAAATTTTAGACATGGTCATTTTGTATTATTCTAGAATTTCAATTTTAATTTTATCAAAATCGGACTACTACATATAGCTGTCATACATCGTTAAAAGTAGAAGAAAAATACAAAACTGTGAATCTAAAACTGTAACTGTAAAATGTAAATATAGTTTAATAGGTAAACGTTAAAACCGATTTTTTTGGTATATATAAATGCTTTATATAATTTGGTTATTTTATAATTTGATCAATTTATAATGCTCCAATTGTAAGCCAAAGGGGTATATAAATTTTGGGGGTTAGGTTTTTTTCTTGTTCTTTTTTTGTTTATGGCTCATAGTTGAGAAAAAATGGTTTTGATGTTTAGCATATATCAAATTATATTTTTAGAGAACAAAACTTTTAATTTTTAGAATAAAAATACTTTTCAGCTTTTTAAAGTGTATTTTTTTTTTTAATTAGAGAAAAATTAATTTTAAATTCAGCAAAATTTACTTTAAATTATCTGCTAGTGACCTTACCGAAAAATCGTATAAATATATAATTCGAACAAGGAATTGTGCAAATAAAATAACTGTAAAAAAAATAAATAAATAATAAAATAAAATAATATAATTATGGAAAGTAAAAAGCCACATGTGGCTTTATATGCGGTAGAGGGTTAATTTCAAATTAGCTGGAAAAAAAACATTTTAATTATTAATAAGCGCTTCCCCCTTGGTTCAAACATTCGCTAACTCTCTATCGAAGTTTTCCACCAGATATTTCCCGTTAAGCACAGTATTGTGCTCTTATGTATTCGATTAATTTGGTGCAGCCTACTATAACAGGAAATAAAATCGATTTTATAATCGATTGATCGGTTTTTTCAGTTATGGGATGCAGATGCATCTATAAGCACGGTATCCAGAGAGAAGAAAACTGTTGCAAAGCAGTGAGAGAAAGCGAGAGGCAAATAGTTTGAAACAGCTTGTTCCAGAGGTCTGTTTCAAAGGGTGGTATCCAGTACAGGTTCGAAAATACTAGAACGGTGCAAGATTTAGGCTCAGTATCCAGCAAATAAAGTTGTCACGCAGCGCAAAAATGTTTATTCTTTTGAAGTGTGACCGCTCTTTCTACTTGTAGTTCGGCATTTTTTGAGGGCCAATGATGCAGTCATACTTTGTTGACAACCGGCAAAATTTGAAACATCCCACACGTTCATCTTTTTATGATTTGTTTTAGATTAATAATTGTCCCAAAGCTATTGATATGCGTTCCGGCGGCTGCGCCTGCCTTGGACTGCTCATAGTACATGTCTAAGGAACTCGGATGATTGTAAATGGGCTCTTTTAGGCATAGGTGGGTGTTCCGTTAAGGGAGAAACATGATGGAACCAGTGCCCATACCCATGGAGGAGATGCTGTCCTGTGCCAGTTGCGCTGCGTGACAACTTTATTTGCTGGATACTGAGCTGATAGTACAAGAGCAAGCGCTATCTGGGACCGGTCACACTAACACACTAGAATATACGGAAATCTATACAGATGCCGATCGTTGATCGTTTTTTGAATTGAGGAGTTGTACTGATATTTTCCAAATGCCAGCTATAGCGAACAATAAACTGGTGATATTTGGTAGTAGTTGCCAACTTAAGAGTTCAACAAGCTTCGGCCAAAAAATATATAATGTTACGAATCAATAAAGTTTTACCTTTTTTTAGCCATGTACTGGATAATCAAATTTTCTTCTTTAAATTATTTATTAATAATATATTGAATTAATAATACAAATAATATATTGATAACAATTATATATATTTTTATTGTATATTTGTATAATATTTTTTTCTTCTTAAAATACATTTTGGTTTTAAAAGTTTTCTTAGACAAAAAATACATTTAAGTACAGTATTTATTTTGATATTTATTTCACTTGTTGCAATTCTATATTTTAGTTTTCTTTTAATATTTTACAACAATAAATTGTCTACTTTTGGGATGCTTTTCTTAAATCAGCTAGCTTTGGTTCCTCATTTATTTATTATATATTTATATTTATTTAAGTTATAAGTTTAATCATATTAAAGGGAATTTCCTTGCAAAATCATTTCAGTTTCATTGTCACAATCTGCACGAAAAA